>CM024763.1:11898733-11928699 GCA_014218235.1 Colocasia esculenta
AACAGGTTATAGGCTTACCCGAGGGCTGTTCTCTCAGCTCACTCTCTCTCTTCCCCTCTTGCCCCAGCTTCCGCCCAGAGTCTCTAAAGCTTCCAACATGTCCGAGGAGTAGTTGGACGATCGTAGAACGCGCGGCATCGCTGAATTACGCGAGGAAACGTCGCGGCGTGGTGCAATTCGCGTGGGATCTCGCGGAGGGCTCGGCGTGACCAGGAGATCGTGGGAGATTCTATCACGTTCTGAGGTAGGGGACGAACCCGTTTAGCTCCGTAGAAACATTAAAACACATCATAATCACTTGAACCAGCATGATAATCCCATGTTTGATAGAGTTGCACCAAGCGGGATAATGGTGGTTTGAATAGTTTACTGTACGAACCATGTTATAACGGGTTGTATTGGGTTCTAGCATGCTAAAGGAATTGCATTTGCATGTTTTTCAGTAGTTAGAACAGTTAGAAACCCGCAGGGCTGGATTAGGGTTTCTGCAGGGTTTATGGCCAGAGAACTTGGCGTCAACATCGCTTGCCGCCAAGTCCTCAGCCAGGAGGTAATGGCCAGGAACCTTGCCGTGACTCCCAGTAAGCGGCAATCGATGTGGCCGCCTACTTCTAATTGAGCAGAAATGACTAAGTACAATAATTATCGATAATGCATGTGTGTTGACGCATGAGGTGCACTGAGTGCACTTGTTTACGTGTTTAGCATACGAGGTATGCTGTTAGTTGTTTACTTCGGTGACTGCGCGTTGTGTACGCGAGTCAGTTGGGTTCACGTGTAGTAGACCAGTGGTTACTTGTGGTTTACGTGAGGTTTCACGTGTTTGTGTGTGACTTGCACGTGGTTCTGTGTACGTGGCGAGTAGTACGACGCCTACCGTGGTTACTGATAACGACATAATTTTTCGCGTTAAATTTCATATATATAGTAATTTTAGACATCTTTGTCCATAGATAACGTACAATTTGATTTTAATTTTCATGTCATCCAAAATAAAATTTCGAGCATTTTAGTTAGATTTTTGTGAAGAACACATAGTTAGATTTAAAATCAATACATTTAGAGTAGTTTGACTAATAAAGTGTTTTCTTCTTTTACAAGTATAATGTACATAAATAATTTTTAGAATCATCTTTTAATAATCTTAGACATATTAGTTGTAAATAAATCACACTTTTTATTCATACCACATACTCCACCCAATCTCATCAAATAAAATATTCTAATACCCCACCCAATTCTATCCTGCCACATACCCCACTAAACCCTCTTAACTCTCTTCCTAACAGGAGTCTGGGAGGCAGTGGAAGCTTCACGAAGAAGCTGGAAAGAGCTAATGCGGCTGGGGCTTGGGCATGGCGGTGGCGCCTGCTGAAGCTGGGCTGGGTGTGTGCTGAGGCAGATGGAGAGCTGCTGCTGAGGTGGAGGCGGACTGATGGATGCGCTGGTGCAGGGGGCTGGTAGAGGACCAGATCTGCTGGGTGTGGAGCGCTGCTGACCAGGAGTGCTTGGTGCGATGGCCAGGCTCTGGCGATGGCAGCAGGCTGGAGGCGGTGCAGGGCCCTGAGCGGCCAGCGCCCAGCGAACCAGGCTGGGGCGGATGAGGTGGCCAGATGGTTTGGGCATGTGGCGCATGCGGCTGATGCAGGTGTGATGGCGGATCCGGATGCTGGGCTGCTGGCCAGGGCTGTTGCGGATGGTGATGGTCCGAGTGTGCAAGGCGCGGTGCTGGGCGGTTAGCGATGGAGTGTGTGGTTGTGCAGAGACCAGGCTGTGCGATTGTGTGCGGCTCGATGGAGGCAGATCTCGTGCGGTGCAGGAGCGGGTGTGTGAAGCTTGCAGAGGAGCTGAGCTGGCTCTGTGTGTGGCGCGCAGATGGTGAAGCTGGAGCTCGTGTGCAGTGGCCGTGCGAAGCTGCTAAGGAGGATCTTGGAGCCTATATAAGGACCTCAGGTCCTCTTCTCCAGGGGGTTCGCTAGTTAGAATTTTTTTTAAAGAATTTTTAGTTTAATTTCCAGTTTTCTTCTTTTTCTTCCAGACTTCTCAGGGGAGGGCTGGAGTTCGAATTTTGGGAGTTTCTTTCTTCTTTTCTGTAAGCTGCAGAGCAGGGGATTTCGCCATTCAGTTGGGATTCCTCTTTAGCTTTTCATTCCTTCTGTATTTTGCTTTCAACATTTGTAGAAGAAGGATTCGGCATTTTTTTTGTTTTATAGCTTTCTACTTTTCACAGTTCAGATGTTAGCCAGTTCAGATTTTAGTTTAATTCTTGCCATTTCTTCCTGTATTTTTCCTTTCAAGCAAGCATGCGGGTTGGCTGGTTCGATTGTTTTTGGAGTTTAATTTAGTTTATATTCTTCGGGAGAGTAGTGCTGTGAGAGATTTCAGTTGTTCAGCATTTGGGGAATTTTATTCCATTTCTTCTGATCTGTTCTATGAGGAAGACACCAGAATTGTTGCTGCTGTGTTGTTCTTGCTGTTGGGAGCTGCTGTGAAGGATTCGGGGTTTCTTCCATTTCTTCAGTCTAGTTTCATCCAGTTCTGCTAAGTGAGTTAGTTGCATTCTCCTGGGTTTAGTTCGTTTCCTTTTCTGCCAGATTGTGAGGGTGATCTGGGGAAATTATTGTTCAATTTTGCGTTTACTTTGCTTCGATCTATTACAATTGTTCAGTTTTTTTTTCTCTCTGTTCTTGGTTGAATGGTTGAGCAGTGATAGACAGTTTGACATTTGGATTTGTTTGGTTTCTTTTCCTGTCTTCTGTGAGAGGATCAGATCAGAGTGTTCATTTTCTTCCTTCTATTTTCTGTTCTTAGTGGAATTGAGCCAATGCATTTGTTTAGTCTTCTGTTCTTAGTTTAATGGTTGGATTGGGAGAGTTCGATCCATTTGACTTTAATTTCTCATTTCAATCATGCAATTTCTTCTGTTCTTGTGAGATGTGAGTATTTCATCTGAGTTTGCTTCTTTTCTGTTGGCTTTGGATGGGTGCGAACAGAGACCTCTTCCTTCGTCCTTTCTTCAATTGAGAGATTTCAGATGGTTTAAGCATTGTGTTCTTTCCTCTTTGTTACTGTGGGTGATTCTAAGGATTGGGAGAGATCGACCTAGAGGTTGTCTATTTCTATTTCTGCAGTGTTTTTTATTTCTTCCCTGTGGATAAATTCTGAGTTCATTGCAGTCTATATTTCTGTTGTCATTTTCTTACTAATTCACTAGACTGTGAGGAAGACGAGATCCAATGTGTTTCGCCTTGCTGTTCTGAAGCTGGTTGCATCTTATTTCTTGTGTTGTTCTTCATCCCTTGAGCTATGAGGGTACAGTGGTTTGGAATGTTCTTTTGAGAATTCGTGTTTCGTCATCTTTCCGAAGCAATTCAGATTTAGAGCATACGTATGTGCCTAGTTTAGATTTCTTACTTGTTTGATCCCTCGAGCTGTGAGGGTACAGTGATACCACTCTTGGTTCTCCATTCTACTTGTTCTTTCATTAAGTTTAATTTGTCAAGTGTGGGGGATTTGATTGGTGTTGTTTACACATTCACTTAATGCATTGTCGTTAGAATGATTCCAAGTTAAAGTAGTTTAAATCAATTTCTATTCAGTCTCCCTGTGGAAATGACCTGTTCTCACCATTGTGCTAGTTCCTTTTGCTATTTTAAATCTGTGAGACAGTTTAGAGGAGGTGAGCTTGTTGCTATGTGCAAGGAACTCTAGACAACGGAATTGCACAATCAACAATGCGCCGTTTTCAGTACCTCTCCAGTTGGGTGCCCCAGGTTCTTTGTGAGCCAGGCTGTTAGCTCGGGGCTTTGTCCCGGTACTTGTGCTGTACCGTCGAGGTCTGTGTCGTCTGACCTAGACACCCTCACTCTTGTGTTAGAGTTGTACGTCCGGCTGAGGGAAAGACGACAGTGGGACAGTGACACTTGTGTTTGTTTTTAGTCACTTGTAGCGCGCTCGTAGTTGGGGGTACGGACACCAGTAGTCGACACTGGTCCCCAGCTAGTCCTTTTGCAGTGCCTCACTCTAGCGAGCCCAGGCCAGGGTCTCTGGAGGTGCCAGGCATGGGCCTGTGACCGTGTGGTCTGCAGGTTGTGGTGTTTAGTTGGTCTCCACAGTTGCTTGACCTTTTTACGTGGAGCGACAGTTGGACCTTTCGTTCGTGGCTGCGAGACTGAGAGGTAGACCTGTGTTAGTTGTCCGAGTCAGTTCTGGTGTCGTGAACCAGTTCACTTGGCTCGTGTGGCTGTCTCTACTTTAGCTTGTACACCTGTACTGGTTTTCCCGTTTAATTAATACTGTTGTTTCTCGTAGTCGGCAGACGGTGAGTACTTTACAGCTTTACTTACCTACTTAGCTGTATATTAATTGTTGGTGCTATTTGCTATTCGTACTCGTTTTGTTTTTCGCTCGGTCTTGGGGGTTCCCTACTGAGCCAGTGACTAGAGAGGCTCACCCCTACCCCCACAGGTGAGAGCGAGGAGGACGTCTCTCGTCCGACGTCCAATTCCGGGCCGCGTCGTAGCGGTGCAGGGTCAGCACCTCCAGCAGAGTAGCTTCAGCAGTGTAGTTTTATAGTTGTTTACTTTCTCTTCAGTTGTACCTCGGGGTATGTCCCAGGCTCTTGTACTTCTTTTTAGTTTTTGTGAAAATTGGCTATGTAAACTTGTGAAATATATAAAAATGTGGTGTGTTCCTTTATGTTTACACGGACTGTGGTTTGGTATCCCTTGCGAGGCTTCGGCCCGTTCGCGGGAGGCGGACTCGGATCAAGTACGTTATCGGTTTAAACGGGCTTGGCCGAGGTGATCCGTCACAGTTGGTATCAGAGCAAGGTCCGTGTTAATATAAGGGAATTAAAAGGATACATAGCCTTATTTTGGTCATTTACACTGCTGGTAGGGACCCTGGTTTTTGATCATTTGTGATTTTGATTTTTGTCTGGTATTTTGTGTGTGTAGAAAATTTCTGAATGGCTGATAGGAGAGATTGGGGTGGTGGAGGAGATGATCCGGAGGAAAGCACCCAGCTTATGATAGAAAGGATTTGGGAGAGCCTCACGGATATTCGAGCAAGAATGGATCAGCAGGCGCCAGTACCACCGTTGCAGTGCCACCTGGGATGGAGAGGCTGTGCCTGTTGCTCCAGTTCCACCGAGAGTGGAGGTGCCTTTTGTAGCTCATGTGCCACCACCAGTGTTGTTAGCGGAAGAACCAGTGTTGCAAGTTGAAAAGTTTCTGAGATTGCAGCCACCTACTTATTCAGGAGGGCCGAATCCAGATACAGCTGAGCATTGGGTTCATGAATTGAGAGAGTTTTTGCGACTATGAGGTGTCCGGCAGCGATAGAGTGGTATTAGCTGCTTATCAGTTGAGAGGTTTTGCCTTGGAATGGTGGCGGTTGAAGATGCAAACCACTTTTGCTGGCAGGATGGAAGAAGCTATCACTTGGCCGGAGTTTCTTGATGTATTTAATGATACATTCTTCCAATCCAAGTGCAGCAAGTAAAAAGAGAGCAATTCCGAACTCTTCAGAAAGGTACTCTTCAGTCTTAGAGTACCAGATGAGATTTATGGCACTTAGCCGTTATGCGCCATATGTGGTTTCAGATAATAATATGATGGTTGGGTATTTTATCAGAGGTTTGAGAGTGGAATTGCAGGATGCGATAGTACCTCTCATGTGCAAGACAGTGGAAGAAGCAGCGCAGAGGGCAGCTACTTTGGAGAGGTCTATCCAGACTCGTCAGGCAGGTGAATCAGGTTCAGGTAGTTTCCGGCTACCGCAGCACACAGTAGGTGCAAGCAAGGGCAAGGCACCAGCAGGACCTTCTTCATCTGGTTTCGGGAAATGGGGCCATAAGTTAAAGCAAGCATTTAAAGGCAAAGGAAGAGGATGGGGAGGTCGTCAGCAGTTGCAGCAGGGCCGTGGTAGGCCTGAGGTGAGGAGTCGCAGCAGAGTACTGCCAGGCAGCCTATTGTTCCTCCAGGGTATAGGTGTTATAATTGCAATCAGCCGGGACATTTGATCCGCAATTGTCCGTATGCAAGAGAGTATGGGTATGGCAGAGGTTGCAGCAGCAGCAGCCTCAGCAGTTCCAGCAGCCACAGGCAGGTCGTGGCAGAGGAGCACCGCAGCAGCGAGGGAGAGGCCGGTTATGGCTATCACCCGAGCCCAGGCAGAGGCGTCAAATATGATAGAAGGTACTTTACCTCTTTATGAATATTCAGCAAGAGTCTTATTTGATTCGGGTGCCTCTCATTCTTTTATTTCCGAAGAATTTCTGGTTTGCATAGCTCATCCTTTAGAAGAGAAGTCTTGTGAGTTAGTGGTGGAGGTTCCTTCAGGTGAGTTCTTACTCACTTCGAGTTATATAGATGAAGCTCCTGTTATGATTGAAGGAAACCAGATGCCGGGTCGGTTGTATGCCCTGCAGTTGTCAGATTATGATATCATTCTGGATATGGATTGGCTTGAGATGTATGGAGCAATGTTAGATTGCAGAAAGAAAGGATCAGATTTTGTCATCCTAATGGTGGCAGTGTTTAAATATCAAGGTATGTCTTTTTATACCTCCAAGTTTTTAATTTCTGCAATTAAAGCTAGAAAGTTGATAAATGATAGGTGTGTGGCTTATTTAGCCTCAGTAAGTTTGGTAGAGGCCAGTCAGCCAATGGAAGCAGTTCCCGTGGTTAGGGAATTTGCTGATATTTTTTTCGGAAGAATTGCCTGGTTTAGCTCCATACAGAGAGGTGGACTTTTCTATTGAGTTGCTGCCAGTACCATGCCGATTTCTAAAGCTCCATATCGGATGGCACCAGCAGAACTTAAAGAATTGAAAAAGCAGTTAGAAGAGTTGTTGCAAAAGGGTTTTATTAGACCGAGTCATTCCCCGTGGGGAGCGCCGGTTTTTATTTGTGAGGAAGAAGATGAAGTTTTCGGATGTGTATTGATTATAGAAAATTGAATGATGTGACCATTAAGAATAAGTACCCGTTGCCGAGGATAGATGATTTATTTGATCAGTTGCAATCAGCAAAGGTGTTTTCTAAGATTGATTTGAGGTCCGGGTACCATCATTGAGAATTAAGAGGAGGATATAGATAAGATAGCGTTCAGAACTAGATATGGTCACTATGATTTTGTGGTAATGCTTTTGGGTTGACTAATGCTCCTGCAGGTTTTTGGATCTGATGAATAGAATTTTTCATCCATATTTAGATCAATTTATTGTGGTCTTTATTGATGATATTCTATTTATTCAGCATCTGAAGAGGAGCATGCAGCTCATTTGAGGTTTACCTTGCAGTTTTAAGAGATAACCAGCTGTTTGCTAAATTCAGTAAGTGTGAATTCTGGTTAAAGGAATTCAGTTCTGTGGTCATGTTATTTCAGCCAAAGGAGTAGCAGTAGACTCAAGTAAAGTAGAAGCTGTGTCTAGGTGGGAAGTGCCTAAGACAATAACCGAGATTAGAAGTTTTCTGAGGTTGGCAGGTTATTATAGGCGCTTTATTCAAGATTTTTCTAAGATTGCAACACCTATGACTAGACTGACCAGGAAGGAGTGCCTTTTGTGTGTGGTCCGGTGAATGTCAGAGAAGTTTCATGGAATTGAAGAAAAGACTCACATCAGCACCTATATTGACATTGCCGGCAGGGAGTGGTGGTTTTGTGCTATATACTGATGCTTCAAGGAGAGGTCTTGGTGCAGTGCTTATGCAGTATGGTAAAGTGATAGCGTATGCATCCAGGCAATTGAAGCCAGCAGAGGAAAATTACCCACTCATGATTTAGAATTAGCAGCAGTTGTCTTTGCTTGAAAATGTGGAGGCATTATCTGTATGGCGAGAGATTTGAAATTTTTACAGATCATAAAAGCTTGAAGATATCTTCTCGCAGAAAGATTTGAATCTTCGTCAGCGCAGATGGGTTGAATATTTGAAAGATTATGATTTCAGTTTGGCTTACCATCCGGGTAAGGCCAATGTTGTAGCTGATGCCTTGAGCAGAAAGGCATATATGAATTTGATGATGATTAAAGAATGGAAGTTATATGAAGAAGTAGCGGAGACTCTTGTATGTGCCCAGCAGTCAGCGACGGGCAATTTTAGCTGTTAGTGCTGTAGAGCCATCTTTATATTGGCAGATCATTGAAGCTCAGAGAGCAGATGCAGGTTTACCTGAAATTGTAAAAATGGAAGGAGTTTCTATTGATGATAATGTGTGGTCAGGCTTAGGGGCAGGTTGTTTGTTCCTGCAGAGAGAGAGGTGAAGCAGCGAGTTCTTGAAGAGGCTCATAAATAAAGTACACTATTCATCCGGGTAGTACTAAAATGTACCATGATTTAAGGAAGCATTTTTGGTGGCCTCATATGAAGAAAGAAATAGCAGAATTTGTGGCAAGATGTGCTATCTGTCAGCAGATTAAAGCAGAGCATCAGAAGCCTGGAGGTCTATTGCAACAGTTGCCTATTCCACAGTGGAAATGGGATGATATCGCAATGGACTTTGTGGCAGGTTTACCAAGGTCGAGTTCAGGGCATAATGGAATATGGGTGTTTGTTGACAGATTGACAAGGTGTGCAGATTAGTGGCAGTAAGTATGTCTTGGACAGTGGACAGGTTGGCAAATATTTATGTTGAAAGAATTGTTCCATTGCATGGTATTCCGAAGACTATTGTATCTGATAGAGATCCAAGATTTACTTCTGGTTTTGGAGAAGTCTACAGAAAGTAATTGGTTCTGAATTGAGATATAGCTCCGCTATCATCCCCAGACGATGGTCAGACAGAAGGACTATTCAGACATTGAAGATATGTTCGAGCTTGTTGTTTAGTTTGGGGAGGTAGTTGGGAGCATCATTTGGGAATGGTTGAGTTTGCCTACAATAATAGTTATCATACCAGTCTTGGGATGGCACCGTATGAAGCTTTATATGGAAGGCCATGTAGAACCCCATTGAATTGGCATGAAGTGGAGAAAGGCAATTAGTGGGTCCTGATTGATTCAGCAAACCACTGAAGTAGTAAGCTTATTAAAAAAAATTGCAAGCAGCTCAAGTAGGCAGAAAAGTTATGCAGATGTGCGGAGGAGACCACTTCAGTTTGAGGTGGGAGATTTTGTCTTTCTGAGAGTTTCCCCCAGTAAAGGTATAATGAGGTTTGGCAAGTCTGGGAAGTTGAGTCCAAGGTATGTGGGACCTTTCCAGTAATTGAAAGAATTGGGGAAGCGTTTATAGGCTGGATTTGCCAGCTGATTTTGCAGATGTGCATGATATTTTCCATGTCTCTATGTTGAGAAAATGTATTGAAGATCCAGCTCAAATAATTAGATATCAAGGTGGTGACCTGAGGCCGGACATGACTATGCCAGAGTATCCGGTGCAGATCACAGATCGAAAGATAAAGAAGCTGAGGAATAAGAAATTGAGCTAGTTAAAGTAAGATGGAAAATAGTTTGGGTGTGAGGATACCTGGGAGTTAGCCGCAGAATGGCTAAAGGGTATCCCTATCTGTTTGAATAAGTTTGTGTATTTTCTTTTTAGATGATAGTACTTGTAAAGGTGTGTATGTGTAAGTTGTTTATCTTTGAATTGTGTTATGAATTTCGAGGTCGAATTTTCTTTTTAGATGATAGTATGTAACGTCGCGTGCTTTTCGGATCCATGCGGATCGTGTGTGTTGTGGTTGCAGCGGCCATTGTGAGGCCATGTGAGTCAGTTGTGTGGTATGTGTAATGTGCATGCGTGGCTTGAGCAGGTGCAGCGCAGGGTTGGTTCGGAAATAGAATAGGACTGCTGCTGTTCTGTCTGAGTTGGCGGCCAGGGGTGGCCGTTTACTAGTAGGCGTCCAGATTGGTGGACGTGTACATAATGAGCTTAGCGGCAGTAGATGTGGACGTTTAGGCTGGCGGTTGATGTTGGCGACAAGGGGGTTGACGCCAACCTGTCAGTTCAACAGGTTATAGGCTTACCCGAGGGCTGTTCTCTCAGCTCACTCTCTTCCCCTCTTGCCCCAGCTTCGCGCCCCAGAGTCTCTAAAGCTTCCAACAGGTGCCGAGGAGTAGTTGGACGATCGTAGAACGCGCGGCATCGCTGAATTACGCGAGGAAACGTCGCGGCGTGGTGCAATTCGCGTGGGAGCTCGCGGAGGGCTCGGCGTGAACCAGGAGATCGTGGGAGATTCTATCACGTTCTGAGGTAGGGGACGAACCCGTTTAGCTCCGTAGAAACATTAAAACACATCATAATCACTTGAACCAGCATGATAATCCATGTTTGGATAGAGTTGCACCAAGCGGGATAATGGGTGGTTTGAATAGTTTACTGTACGAACATGTTATAACGGGTTGTATTGGGTTCTAGCATGCTAAAGGAATTGCATTTGCATGTTTTTCAGTAGTTAGAACAGTTAGAAACCCGCAGGGCCGGATTAGGGTTTCTGCAGGTTTATGGCGGAGAACTTGGCGTCAACATCGCTTGCCGCCAAGGTCCTCAGCCAGGAGGTTAACGGCCAGGAACCTTGCCGTTGACTCCCAGTAAACGGCAATCGATGTGGCCGCCTACTTCTAATTGAGCAGAAATGACTAAGTACAATAATTATCGATAATGCATGTGTGTTGACGCATGAGGTGCACTGAGTGCACTTGGTTTACGTGTTAGCATACGAGGTATGCTGTTAGTTGTTTACTTCGTGACTGCGCGTTGTGTACGCGAGTCAGTTGGGTTCACGTGTAGTGGACCAGTGGTTACTTGTGGTTTACGTGAGGTTTCACGTGGTTTGTGTGTGACGTGCACGTGGTTCTGTGTACGTGGCGAGTAGTACGACGCCTACCGTGGTTACATCTCCAGTTGGGTGCCCCAGGTTCTTTGTGAGCCAGGCTGTTAGCTCGGGCTTTGTCCCGTACTTGTGCTGTACCGTCGAGGTCTGTGTCGTCTGACCTGGACACCCTCACTCTTGTGTTAGAGTTGTACGTCCGGCTGAGGGAAAGACGACAGTGGGACAGTGACACTTGTGTTTGTTTTTAGTCACTTGTAGCGCGCTCGTAGTTGGGGGGTACGGACACCAGTAGTCGACACTGGTCCCCAGCTAGTCCTTTTCCAGTGCCTCACTCTAGCGAGCCCAGGCCAGGGTCTCTGGAGGTGCCAGGCATGGGCCTGTGACCGTGTGGTCTGTAGGTTGTGGTGTTTAGTTGGTCTCCACAGTTGCTTGACCTTTTTACGTGGAGCGGCAGCTGGACCTTTCGTTCGTGGCTGCGAGACTAAGAGGTAGACCTGTGTTAGTTGTCCGAGTCAGTTTTTGGTGTCGCGAACCAGTTCACGTGGCTCGTGTTGGCTGTCTCTACTTTAGCTTGTACACCTGTACTGGTTTTCCGTTTAATTAATACTGTTGTTTCTCGTAGTCGGCAGACGGTGAGTACTTTACAGCTTTACTTACCTGCTTAGCTGTTATATTAATTGTTGGTGCTATTTGCTATTCGTACTCGTGGTGTTTGTTTCGCTCGGTCTTGGGGGAGTTCCCTACTGAGCCAGTGACTAGAGAGGCTCACCCCTACCCCCACAGGTGAGAGCGAGGAGGACGTCTCTCGTCTGACGTCCAGTTCCGGGCCGCGTCGTAGCGGTGTAGGGTCAGCACCTCCAGCAGAGTAGCTTCAGCAGTGTAGTTTTATTAGTTGTTTACTTTCTTCAGTTGTACCTCGGGGTATGCCCCAGGTTCTTGTACTTCTTTTTAGTTTTTGTGAAAATTTGGCTATGTAAACTTGTGAAATATATGTAAAATGTGTGTGTTCCTTTATGTTTACACGGACTGTGGTTTGGTATCCCTTGCGAGGCTTCGGCCCGTTCGCAGGAGGCGGACTCAGATCAAGTACGTTATCGGTTTAACGGGCTTGGCCGAGGTGATCCGTCACAGCAAGACTCTTTTTCTTCTTAGAGTCGTCAACGCCTCTCATTAAGTTAATCTCATGGATCATAAGAGATTTTATGAGTGCATCCAAGGAGATTTCTGAGAGGACTTTTGCCTCTTCAATTGCTGTCACCTTGGGATTCCAAGACATAGGCAAAGATCTTAAAATTTTCTATTGAGTTCAGGGATAGAGTATTCTTTACCAAGGGCTTTAAGTCCATTCGTGATGTCCGTGAACCGCTTGAACATCTCCGTTATGGTCTCATTTTCTTCCATCTTGAACAGCTCATACTTGTGGACTAGAAGATTTATCTTTGTTTCTTTAACTTGAGAAGTTTCTTCATATGTCACTTGAAGCTTGTCTCAAATTTCTTTAGCATTGCTGCACAAAGAAACACGGTTAAATTCATTAGCATCTAAGGCACAGAATAGGGCATTAATTGCCTTGGCATTCATAGACAACTTTTTAAAGATTTCAGGAGTCCAATCTTTTTCAGGTTCCACGTGAACATAAGGACCTTTTTCCATAATATTACATAGCTCATAATCCATAGCTTTCAGAAAGATAGTCATCCTAGCTTTCCAATAACTATAGTTATTGCCATTGAACATAGGTGGCCTATTCGTAGAGTTGCCTTCAGTGAAAGCACTCTGCTCTCCAAATTCAGCCATAGTCAATCCACACTAGAGATTGTGAAACCCTTTAAACTAGTGACCAAGCTCTGATACCAAATGAAAGGATCTAGACTATGACTAGCCCTAGAGGGGGGTGAATAGGACTTTAAAACTTTGTCTTGAATGAACAACAGAAACTAATGCAGAAATGAGAACGAATCCAAAGCAAAGAGAGCTGAGAGGGAAGAAGGATGCAAGCACACGAAGAGACACGGATTTATCCTGGTTCGGTAAGACCCCCGTTGGTCTACCTACGTCCAGTCCTCACCAACACGGTGAGATTTCCCTCACTAAGAGATGATCACACCCGCTGGTTGAAACGGTACCCAGCTCACCAACAAACTGCTAGTTAGCACGGTGCCTAGCTCACCAAAATACAGCTAGTTGATGCGGTGCCTAGCTCACCCAACACAATAAAGAACTGAAAGAGATAAAGATAAACAAGTAAACACAATGCCAAGATCGAGAGGATGATCTTCAGATGTTGATGAAGCTCTGATGAAGCAAAGATCTCCTCAAAAAGAAGCCTTCTACAAGGATGTAGCAGATGGAAGCTTTAGAAGGCAGAAAAAGCTTGGAGAAGAAGCTCTAGATGAAACTCTTGAGGGAGGCACATTTCTCCACGAAATTCCTTACCTAGGGTTTCCCCCAGGTGTCTTTTTTATACCCCTTCCACAAAGGTAGCCGTTTGAGAGAAGGTGGAAAGTGGTCTTGGTCAAAAAGGTTGTTCAAAAAGCACTTTTTAGAGGGTTCTGCAAGCCAGGGTCGACTCCCACTTTAGCTGGGGTCGACTCCAGAAGAGTCAGGGTCGACTCCTTCACAAACTGGGGGTCGACTCCAGTTGAGAAAAAACTGCTTCAGATGAACTGGGGTAGACTCCTTTGGAGGGCTGGGGTCGACTCCGGAAAACTGAGTTTTCCGGGGTCGACTCCTGTAAAGCCAGGGTCGACTCCTTCAATACAGCAGAACAGGCTTTTTGAACAGGGGTCGACCCCCTTGAAAAGCTGGGATCGACTCCAGAAAACTGAGATTTTTCGAGGTTGACTCCTGCAAACTTCAGGGTCGACTCCAATACACTTGACACAGAGAGCTTCTGTTAAGGCTTTTTACCCTTACGAAATGCCATGTTTTCTACATACAACTTGCAAACTTGTTAGCAAATATAACAAGTGTTTTGTGATCATCAAAGACAAAGGGTTCCAACAATCTTTTTGGCCCAACGTTGAATGACCCAAGCTCTTTTAATCCCAAGCCCACTGGTTTCCCTTGCTATGTAGCTATTCGTACATTACCCAACACTTTTCCCTTCGAGTGCAGATCCTCTAAGTGTAAAGGAGGAGGGGACTCCAACAGTCACCAATAAGAGGGTGCCAAGTGTCTCAAATCCCTTTTATAAAATATCTTTTTACCTCATGAACACTAGGATATAATCATACGCACCAAAATACAACTATAAAATATTTGAAATATAAACATTAAAATACAACCATGCATAAACACTTGAATACAACTATAATACCAAAATACATCCGTAAACATAATGTTGTATTCAAGTGTTTATGGTTGTATTTTAGTATTTGTATTTCAAATATTTTATAGTTGTATTTTGGTGCGTATGATTGTATTATAGTGTTTATGAGTATATTTTAACCTGGAAAACCGGTTTATAGGTAAAAAAAGTGTTTTGGAAAAGAGACTTAAGACACTTGCATCTTTTCATTAGTGACTATTGGAGTCCCCTCCTCCTTTACATTTAGAGAATCTGCACTCTTTTTCTTCTCGTGTGTCTGCAACGAGGCCACTGTAAGAATTAGAGGCCTCCGTCGCCTTATTTTATTATTATTATTTTTGAACGACGAGAACATAACACAATGATACTTTAACTTGTGCAGTGTTTAACAGACTCAAGTTCAACTCTTATGTCCTACTCACAACATCTCTTTTTTCTCCTGAAATTACCAAACTCGGGTCTCAGATTGTATGGTAGTAAAAGATATGT
This sequence comes from Colocasia esculenta, assembly GCA_014218235.1. Lineage (NCBI taxonomy): Eukaryota > Viridiplantae > Streptophyta > Magnoliopsida > Alismatales > Araceae > Colocasia > Colocasia esculenta. The sequence continues at coordinate 11,913,309 of CM024763.1, forward strand.
ACTTGCACTAGTATTTTAGTAAAATAAGTTATGTACAAAACAATAATGTAAAATAAATATAATTATCCAATACTAATTATCAAGTACAAAATGAAATAGTTTTTTTAAGAAAATTGATAATTTAATCTAGGATCCTTTGCAACACTAGTTGACGACGACTATTCATTAATTTCTTAAGAGGAAATCTTTTTATCCGTCCATAATGCCCAGGTACAAAGGGTGGGCCGTAGTCACTTTAGTGATTGCAGGATTCACCTCTTTGTACTTGAGCGGATGGTAAAAATTTATTTTCATTTCATATATATCGCCTCCTTCTTTTTGGGTTCTAACTTAGCATTTATGCCACCGGCCCCACCTCAATTTGTGAAGTCTTTGAGTGTCATAAATGTTATGCATCTTGGTTTATTTTTTCTCTACAATTTATAATAAAAGATAAATTAATTAATAATCTCTGATTGGTCTATAAAAATAATATTTACTATAATAAATTATTATTAAAAATAAAAAATAAATCAAATACTTAATAAAAACTTATAATTAATTTATTTTATTAAATAAATACTGACCCGCCTTTTAGATGCCCGATAGGCGGGCGCCTTGGATCGTTTTCGTTTGGGCGCCTTGGTTGCCCATCGGACTCGGATAACCAATAAGGCCCACTCGAACCAACCCAAGTCTGGATCCAACTTAAAACCCCCGTTCTCTACCCCCGATGGCTCCTCCCCGGCCGCCGCGACCGTCTCCCCTTCCCAGCGCTCCTTCCCCATCGCCCACGCCACCACTGCGCAGCCTACCCGCCGCGAGCCCTCCCAAGCGCCGCGGCGACCTCCCCCCCCCCTCCCACGTCCTTTTCCCCCATCGCACACACTGCCACCGCTGCCGCCTACCCGCTTCTGGAACCGGCGCCGGCCAGCACAGAGTTGGACTACGCAGTCAGCCCCGGCAGTCGAAGTTCCATCGGCTGAACCAGAAGCAGCCGACGAGCAGGGACGGCCAGCACGTCCATCGTCCTCGCACCGCCAGCACTTGCTTCATTCCATCGTACCTCGCCGCGTGAACCTCCCAAGACGCTCTGCTCGTGGCCTTCGCAGTTCTATCCCTCCAGCCTACCAACAGCGCAGGGCTACTTCAAATTGGGTGGTACGTACTTCTCCACAGGCTCTCACTCTCTGTGCGTTATTGCCATTGGTGTTCAACACGCCTTTAGCCTTACCATTTCATTCATATACATTGTTACATCTGAGTTCCAAATTGAATCCATAGCCTTGTTACCTTGCTCCTGTACGCACAAGTCTTGAATGGGATAGTTGAGGAAGACCCTAGTTGATGGTGCTATTCATCGGCCGATCCCCTTGTTGTTTGGTTTTGCATCGTTCCATGCTTGCCACCATGCTGATTTTCTAGTTTTAGCTTCCTGCATAATCACAGCTGAATTAGTGTGGGCTTGAACATTCAAGTTGCTGAGATTTGAGTTCATAAAATAAAAATAAAACAGAAAATAATCTGCATTTAGATAAATACACAGCACGTGTTACATCAATCAGGTTCACCAGTGACTTGATTAATTTGTACATAACTGATTATATGCAATTGCAGACCATTCTTCACCAACTTAAGTTGTCTGAATTGAGCCATACAGTTGAGGTGGAAATGGGAACGAACCCAGAAGTCAGATGGGGTTTTTAAGGGTCTGGTGGGAAAAGTTGGTTTTGAATCACTGTTTAGCTGCTAAAATTCAGATTTTTTTTTAAAATGGAAGATAGCCATTGGAAGATTACCTACTGCTGACAAGATAAAAGTAATTTTCACTATTGGCAGTACTTTCTGTGTCTTCTGTGGTATGTTTGAAGAAGATATGGACCACTTATTCTGTGCTTATGGAATCACTAGGGTATTAATGTCAACACTTCTCGAGTGTGTCGGAATTACAGGTGTAGTACCCTTACTCATACAAGATCTGTTGACCTGGTGGACGGCTATTAAACCTTCCCATGCAGCGAAGGAGGAATGGGATATCATTTTAGCAGCACTGCTCTGGGTTGTGTTGAGATGCACAAATGAAAGAAGACTGTCAAATGTCTACAATTCTGCATTTAGTATTCTACGGAGAGCCGTGAATTGGACTATTCAATGGCATTCATCCCTTGGAAAGCGCAATACTGAATTACTTAAGATGCTGACTGTTTTGAAGAATTATTGTGTTTAACCACCCATCTTACATTCTTAGTATGGTGGATGAGGGATGTGCTTTTCTTTTGCTTTGGCTTTTGCTTCTTGGTTTGGTTTCTTGGTTTTTCTGCTTTTGTACTGTCCTGGTGTTACCTGATGCTAAGTCTTGTTTTCTTCCTTATTATTAATGAATCGTAACCTTGGGTTGCCTTCCACAAAGTAAAAAAATCCTTACACTTTAAGCCTTTCAAATGAAATACCAAACTGTTTGTGTATCTGTATCGCTTGCTGTCTCAAGTTTTTGTCTATGTTCATGACATTGCAATTGCAATTGCATTGTTTTTCTATCTTGACATTCAAATCTCTTGGTGTATCTCTCTCCATCCTTGTGAATGTTGTTACTTTCTAATCACAAGTTGTGCCTGTCCAACTTCTCTGCAGTTATGCAGTTGGCATCACTATACTTTGGTGCGAGAAAGCTCTTTTGATCTTCCGAATTGCAACTGATGATCTCATAGGTGGCTGTGCTTGCAAATCTGGCCATTTTCTTCACGTATATTTGCTGTTTTGACACGAACTATGAGAATCTTTGTCATTCTGAGGCATGCATGTGCCCGTGCCACTTATCCTAGCAGATCTGTGACAACCACCCTTCAGTGCCGGCACTTTTATGCAGATTTTGTTCCTCGAGATCCAAAGTCCAAGCCAAAGAGGTACAAATATCCTGAAGTTTATGACCCATATGGCCCTCAACCACCTCCATCTGATAAGATTGCTCAGCTTGCCGATCGCATAGCGGCACTCCCTCCTGAAGAGCTCAGACAGATCGGCCCTTCACTTCGAGAAAGGTTGAAGCATCCCAAGTTGCAACCCATCTCCACAGATGGTCTTGATTTGGGGCCCCAAAGCGGGGGACCTGCAGCTAAGGTTGAGGAGAAGAAAGCAGAAAAAACAGCATTTGACGTGAAATTGGAGAAGTTTGATGCTGCAGCTAAGATCAAAGTGATTAAGGAGGTTCGGGCATTTACAAATCTTGGGCTGAAGGAGGCAAAAGATCTCGTTGAGAAGACACCTGTTCTACTGAAGCAAGGGGTAACAAGGAGGCGGCTAACGACATAATAGAGAAGATAAAGGCTGCCGGTGGTGTTGCTATCATGGAGTAGCGCTTTCACTCTGCTGGTGGTGTTGCTGTCATGGAGTAACGCTTTCACTTCTAAGGTTCTTTCTCATGCATTTTGATGTAAAACAATAAATTATAGATACCGCAGGTAGCTTTTGTCAGTGTCCTTTGAAGGAAGTTTGTCAATTTTTCTAAAGAGAAGACAGCCCAATGAGCCCATTTCTTAGCATTTTATGGTTTTTCCCTTGCAGTTTGCATCTTTTGGCATAAAACTAGTTATGAAATGAGCTGTTTGGTCCATCAACAAATTTGGGTTCTGTGTCACTGATCATCAAGGGATAGGATATAACCAAGTGTGCCCAGGAATGCTTTTTGTCATAATTTGCAGTACAAATTGAACTCACCATGGGGTTGAACCAAGATTAAGGGTGACCATCTCTACTCTGTTCGTGGTTAGAATAAGTGGCAACATAATCCTTCTCGCAAGAAAGTGACTTCCGCAAGTTGTTATCAGCTGTTGCCATTCTTTCTTATTGATTGCACTGCAAGTAGGTATACAATCTGATCTTGACAAATTACATTATTTTTGCCTCATGCCATCCTTTTTTATTACATTTAGTAAGACTCATACAATCTAAATGATAAGAGGATCATTTGAAGAACTCTTTTAATGTGGTTTTTATGCAAGTGATGCATCGAGTTAAAAAAAAAAAAAAAAAACTCTTCTCATGATGGTGTGACATGGTCGTATGATGGCAGTTCTCTCTTATTTTTAAGTCCCTATTAATTATGTAAGCTCTTCTAAAACTATGTAATTCCTTCTTCTATAATTATGTAATCAAAAACTTAAAGATAAGGATTGATTGGTAATCTCCCTGTAAATCAAATGTGAAGGAGATTTGAACCGCTGTACATAAAAGAATCTACCAACTTTGTCACCCAATGTACATTAAGGACCCTTTTGTTTTTTTGACAATTTACATGAAGGACTTTACTAGCTTGGAACGGGACACCATTCTATATCGAGTTCTCGGAATCGGCTTGGTAAGTTGGGGTACCAAATTGCGTGATATTTGTTAATTAAAAAATATTTACAACCCATCTTAGATGACATGTAATTATCCATGGGATTGTAAGGGCACAAATCAATTTATGTACTAGGCGCAGAGAAAGAACATTCAAATTAGCAAGAAAAATATCTACTACTCGTCCTGAATATATAAGGAATTGTAAAGACACAAATCAATTTATTTACTAGGCATTTTTTTAACAAGAGAAATATTTACCACTTATCATCTTAGGCACGGAAGTAATTTTTAAAAAATAGATTTTTGGACAAAACGGATTTCTTGAACTATCTGACTTGTCAGAGCTTTCTCTTGCAATTTTCATGCCCTTCGCACCTCGTTTGAGACACGCAACACCCGATCTCATGAATTTTCATAATTACCCTTCCCTTCCCTTCCCCCACCCCTCCAACACCAGTCAAATGGTAGGGATAGTTTTGAGATTTTCTTTCTGAATCAGTGAACCCCCCCCCCCCCCGAAGCGAACTCTTTCCCGCTTTTTGCAATAAAGAGAGAGATAAAATGTTGTGTCTATCTCTCTCCACAGATGGATTGTAGCTCTGCACAAAATCATGTACAAGGGCAATCATGTTTGGAACTGAGGTTGGATTTGTCAGAGCTTTTTCATCTCAAAATCTCCCCAACCGCACTCCCAAACAGTGCCTTAGATAGATAGCAAAAACATCCCGTGCGTGATGGGATTGCCCACGCAAAGGTCTGCGGGTCTCACCATTTGGGGAAGAGTCTAGATCCTCTCAAGACATGGGAGAACTGGACTCCATAAATCACTAGTGGAGTGAGGGGATTTGGGTGGAGTCGTCTATATTTTACAAAAAACTTTAAATCGAAACATGATAAAGTTTTGAATTTTAAATTTTTTATAAAATCTCTACGAATACTTATGGAATCTGATCCTCTCATGTATTGAGTCAGACTCCTTAGGGAATGACATCTGGAATGGCAACTAATATGAGTGGAGAATGTGAACCTCTTGTCCGGGCAAGTCTCATCCTGAACAGGTGCTTTTCCATACAGTCGAGTAATAAATATTTTTCTTCTTAATTTGGTTGTTCCTTTTCTGCGTCTTATAAATAAATTGATTTGGTGTCTCTACAATGTCATGGACAGTTACATGTTGTTCAAGTCGAGACATGCCTTTTCCCCCGAATGAAAATGTTACTTCCTTTGGACTTAAATTAAATAATCTCGATGAATATTGACCATCTCATTTTGTAGCCTTTTATTAATCCAATTCAATAAAAAAAATAACAACTAGCATAATCATCTATGTTGAAACCCTGAATCCAAGACTCTAATCCAACTTAACATCCCCCTTCATAACCATAAAAAGGGAGGATTTTATTTGTGAAATTATCTTCTTCTTTTTTCATGTAATTTTTTCATTAATATATTGACGATAATAACAAGATACGCTATAATAAGCATATTTCTACATGATTGGTACATATAAAATTGAAAGACAAGATATTTCTGATGTAATATTTTGTCTCACAAAGATGTCATTCTTACGTCTCACATTTTCATGTGTAGTTGTAGTGGTCGAAAAGTAGTCGCATGATTCCCACTATCTGATCTGTATCGGTTTCTAAGTTTATTGGTGTTGAGAATATCACTCACATCTACAATCAAGTGAAAATCATTGGGGACTACAGAGTAATCTCAAAGGAGAATCTTTCAATGCTCAACTTAGAATATTGACAAGAACAAGGGTAGTTGAATGGGGAGAGAGAGAGAGAGAGAGAGAGAGAGAGAGAAGGAATAGGGTGCTCCTCCTGTGTGTAGGTGTGAGAGTCTAGAGCTCACTTACCTCTTTAATCTTCTGTCGATCCTCTTATAAGTATGTTGGAGGTTCCCCAACGTCTATTGCCCATCTCTATCCCATGTTGTCTGGATAGTAGAAGCATAGGGATGTTGATAGAAACACGTCTCATGAATGTTCCCAGGGTCTCAATCTAAAGAGACTTGGGGCAGGTCGCATCATCCCCGCACCTCTTGGGTCATATTCCCAGTATCCCCTACGTATTCATGGGTAGTGATCTGTCGCTAACCAATGCATCATCCACACCTATAGATTCCCAACCTACATGGCGATCTGCATCGAGTAGTCACAGTTGCTCCTAGCCAACAGTTGTTTGATGCCTTGACACTTCGATGGCCCACCACGACTATAGCATCCCTAGGAAGGAAAGGACCACTATAGCAGGTTCTAACTATTGATTGGTTCCAAAGTTACATTGAAGGAAGAGTTGGGCCAAATATTGACACCTATATTGGAGCTGTAAGGTAATATCCATTGATCTCCCTGCATCCCCTCCAAAAACGAAGCTTTCATACTTGAGAGTGGGGAGGCAAGTGTGGAGAAATAAAGTTGATTCGGCCTAGTAAAGCCTATTCATTAGACCCATTAAGATCAGAATGGGTCTACAGCCGCTAGCGTCGACCTGCTCTCTTGCAGTAGCCCATAAAGAAGGAAGTGAGTAGATCTACCCCATCAGAGTTTGATCCGCTTGACACATAAGAATCCCCGCACTAAGATTAGAGCGAGTTTGGGCAACCCCACCCTAAGCCCATCATCCTCAAGTGATCATTCAATCACTAAGATCGAGTCCTCGACCTTGTGGGTCACATTAAGGTTAACCCTTGTAATATTAAGAGTATGATCACGCTAACAACTAGGCACGCTCTGTTAAGCTAAGATAAGGTTACATTAAATCATCCGGCACACCTTTGCCATGTTAAAATATTGTAGTGCCACTTTTCTAGTGCATCCCCTTATTTTCGAAGTTTGGCAATGACGGCAAGGCATCTCTCATACTTGATAGACTAGGTTAGTTAATGCATCAACCTAAAGGCCACTTTGATCCTGCACACATCTGTAATTACTCCCAATAGCTAGACACCATGACACGAAGAGGGGCAATAGGCACTGAGGAACTCCTAACATACTTAAAAGTTGATCGACGGAGGACTAAGGAGGTAAGTGAACTTTGGGCTCTCACACCCACATAGAGTAACACACACACACACTCTCTCTCTCTCCATTCGGCTATCCTTGATCCTATGAATTCTATAACTCGACTGTCGAAATCACTCTTTGACTTCCCCTCTTATGGTTCCCTTGTAGCTGTGGGTAACTAATGTAGAAGCTTTGTGGGGCGGACGGTGGAAGCCACTTTCTAACCTCTACTGTAGTGAATAGGTGGAGAGAAAAAAAAAAAAGGAAGCAAGGCGTAAGAGCGCTGCAAAATCTTTGTTATAGTAAAGAGAAAATTTCCAATGCTTTCCTGAACTCTTGCAAAAAAAAAAATTACCACTTTATGAAGAATTATCTGTATCCGGCTCCCTTCCAAAAGCTTCCTACGTCAAACTCATGCGCTTATTTCTCCCTACTTTAGTGGTGGTCCATGGAGCACATGTGTGTGGGCAATGCAGAGTTACTCACCTACGGTTTCTGCGGCATTTGCTATATCCATGAAGTAGATTTTAATGAAATGACATGGGATTCATATTTCAGAGAACCAACGTAACTTATCTTAAAACCATGTAAGTATCATCTTCAAAACGTAAGCATTGTATAAAAGATTGTGACCTAGTTTCAAATCAATCGATATTAAGTTATAAGATATCCCGACATAAATATACATGGCGCTATTCGCTGGTTGCCGCGGTGAAGACGTTCTCACGGTTTGCCGAAGATAGCTCTCTGTTCACAACTCCCAACTGGTTCTTGCTTGTACTCGACCTTTCCGCGGATAGATGGTTCTGCTCGCCTAATACTGGGCTTCCAGGCTGCTCCCTTGTGTCCCACACTGGGTTCCAGGCTTCGCCTCTTCTTGCATGCATCATCTTGGCCTCCAGTCCACACGCCGGTGACTTAGTTGGGTATCGACTCACATGACAGAAGACAAGGTCCAGAGAGAGAGAGAGAGAGAAGAAGACAAGGTCCAGTTCAAAGCTTGGAGCTACCTTGGCGTCTTCATTTTACCAGAGACGAGACAAACATAACAGGAACAGCCTAGAGAGAGAGAGGGAGGCGAGGGGATGTTCCCACAGTGGAGCGAAGGAGATAGCCGCAGACATCTCTCTCTCTCTCTCTCATTAGCCCACCCAAGTAAGTCTTGACCCCGTCGCCTCCCTGCTCGCCGGCCCCAGACGGCATTACCCGTCGCTTTCCTCCCCCTTCCCCACTCCTACGCCCAAGTTAGAGTCTTGACCATGGAAGTAGAAGAAGAATTCCAGGCCCAGCCTCTCTCCACCCTTCTCTTCCTCTCGCGATGGCTTCCGACGACGCCTCGAGCTTCGGGGACCTCCTCGACGCCATCTCCACCTCCGCAAAGGAGGTCGTCTCCCTCGCCAGGGCGCCCCCGGCAGGGAGTCCCGCCCAGGCCCTTCTCTTTCAGCTCGCTTCTCTAGTGGAGAGAGTGCCCCCCACCCTCCGCCAACTCCTGCTCCATGAAGACGACGGGGTTGCTCTGCCCAGGAGCGTGGCGGAGTCGCTACAAGCCCCTCTCCGCCGCCTTAGAATGCTGGTCGAGGACGCCACGTCGTCAGGGAGAACCCCGACGGCGCCCACACTGTCTATCGAGGGCGCCGCGAGCGAACTGGGTAGGCATCTTGGCCTGGTACTCCTCGCGGCGGGGGACGCGCCCGCGGACGTCAGGGAGGCGGCGGCGCTCCTGCAGAGGGAGCTGATGGCGGTGCGCGTTCACCCGCCGCTTTCCTCCCCTCAGGCGAACCCGGGGCAGTGGGGATCGTCGCCCACTGGGGACGGGGTGGCGCCGGATCTGGAGGACCTGTTGGTGCGCGTTAAAGGGGCCAGCGAGGAGGAAGAACTCGCCGGGGCGCTGGAGGACCTGGATTATCTGATAGGGGGCGGCGTGGTGTGGGAGGGTGGAGGTGGTATCGTCGCAGCTTTACTGAAGAGGCTGCGGTTCGCCGGGAAGGAGAACAGATTAAGGATCATCTTGCTGCTGAGGAGCCTGGCTTCCCAGAGTGATGACCACAAGGTTAGAACTTGGCATGTCTTCTTCGTATTTTCTGATCTGCCCTCAATTTTGATCCTTCTTCCCTACCTTCTAACAGTATAAATGTTCCAAAATGCCAATCTTAATATGGGTTAGACGATATGTAAAATCCTAGTGTTAGATGTTTCTGTTCTTTCATTGGTTAGAACTTTGAATGTGTCTTGATATCATGTTCTCCATTAACTTCTAGTTCAACCTTTCAACCTTCAAGAGAAGGCTACTAGTACAAGTGACTGTTGGTTTATATATCATGGCTGAGCAGAAAGCTGCACAATATAAGTTACTCATTGCTGCATGAAATAGAAGTAAGAGGACAGCTTAGGAGCTCAATACTCTGTTTGGCGCTTGAAAGTTCATGTGTCTTGCTCTGTGGTTGATTTTCTTATAGTATTTGCTAGTTTACAGGAGAACATGGCAGATGCTGGATCTTTGTCTACTATTGTTCGGTCTTTGACTAGAGACTCTGAGGAGAGTAGAAAGGCAGTTAGGCTGCTGCTGGATTTGGCGGTGATTCCCAGAGCTCGACAAAGAATGGGAAAAGTCCAGGGGTGCATAGTGATGCTGGTCACATTTCTCAATGGGGAGGACCATTGTGTTTCATCTGATGCCAGGAAGCTATTAGATGCCTTGTCTAGCAACACTCAGAACGTGCTGCTTATGGCAGAGGCCGGGTACTTTAATCCACTGGTGCAGTAGCTGAAACATGGTACTTGCTGTGAAGGGTTCTGCTCTTCAACCTTTTAAGTTCGCATTGCCTATATTCTGGCTCGTATGTAATATGTGTAGACAACATTCGTGTTTACATTGTGGTCTTGTATGATGCCTTTGTTTCCATTGCGGAGTTGTTTCGGTTCTCCGTTTGATGCCTTTGCTGTTCTGATCTTACTAGAATAGTGCCTATTCAAATGATAAATTAGACCAATATCCCTGGGATAATGCTCTGCTTGATATGCAATTCTGTGAGCAACAAGCTCCCCAGGTCAGGTCAACTTTGCCCCTTCTGGTGTTATGGTTATGGTATTTTCTATATACTTTGTAATCATTTCTATGCGTGAGATGAGGATAAGTCTATAGTAGTGGTTCACTGCAGCTGTTTCCATTTTAGGTTGGCGTGATCATGATTTGCTGATGGACCCATGTTCATTCAAATGATCATTAAATTGTGAATGCATGGAACAATATTACATGTCTGCAACTGGTCATCTAATTTGATGGTGAATGGAGAATTAACTGATCTCCAGAGGAGAGATACAAATAAGGGGCAGCCAGTGCCACAAGGTTCTTTCTAGTGCTGGTGCTGAGAAGGGTGCACTGTACACAGCTTTCCCTTGCTTTCATGCAAAGAGGCTGTTTCCAGTTGTAAACCCATTATTTCTAGGTCTCAATGGAGCAACTGACCGTTTAACAGATAAAAATGCAAAGGATGCATGTTCGTCGTGTTTGTTCAAATGAACTCAATGTAGAAAGTGGCAGTGAAGATATGATCATTTACTTCCTTTCCTTTTTCATGGTGATGATGGCTCATCCCTAGAAAATAAGGGGAAAAAATAGAGAACTAAGGTAATCAAGATATTTTGTTACCTGATGGTTGCAAAGTTCTGCAGAACTAAATGAAAATATAATCAGTAACCAAGTGTAGTCTTCAAAGTTGATTCTGGTGGGTGGATGATAGAATGAGTTATAATAACACAGTGAGATTCACCGACAGGAATCATTTTCGAAGTCTATAATTAGGACGAGAACACCGGTAGAATAGCAACCTCAGTTCTTGAGAGGATACTATATTGTAGATGACCATGGAAATTGATTCTTTCTCATCTCCTAGTTTATGGTGCTAGAATGTGGAAAGATAGTGATCATACAAGTTAAGTAGTGATTGATGCTGTAGCTTTCCTAGTTTGTCAAATACACATGTTCTACAAGGACCTATTTCCGAATAAGATTTAAGTTTTCCCCACTGAAGTCCATTATAAACAAAAAAGAAAATGCTTTGACACCTACCAATATCACTCTTTGCATGATACTGTCAATCACTGATTCACAAATTAATAATAAATTTATATTCACTTCAATCTCATATAGAATGAGAAAATATGATCATATGCGAACTAAACAGTTCCAGTGATATCAATTTTTGTCTGGCGTAAAGAAAACCCTATGTTGATCTCTACATGGAAGGGAAGAAAAGTTTTAGCTCTTCTTTAATGAAGCCTCTTACCATGATTAATCTATCTGTAGCCTTCATTTCAGTTTCAGATCCTTCAAATCTTAAATAGACATATCCAAATCTATTTTGTGATGTTCCTCCATTATCTCTCTTAGTTCAACCAAATTCTTAATCTTCTTATTCTAAATTCAGCTGACATGGATTATGCTGAATCGTTACTCTTCACCAGAAAGTTCCTCTGGTCTTAACCGTGGGTACTAATTAGTCCTGCGGTTGCTTCTTTTGGCAGGCTCTGACATGAATAAAGTTATCATGGCAACAGCACTTTCACGCATAGAGCTCTCAGAACAAATGAAAGCTGTCGTGGGAGGCGAAGGATCCATTGAGCGCCCCTTGTGAAGATGTTCACCTCAGGAAACCTTGAAGCCAAGATTTCTTTATTAGCTGCAATTCAAAAGCTTTGTACCGTAAAAGAAAATGTGGAACGTCTCATCAATTCAGGCATCATATCATATCTCCTTCAGCTACCTTTTCTGTCGCAGCCTGCTGCAGCCATGCTTGCATGTTTAGCACAATCAGAGTTGATCCTCATGAAGAAGAATATAGTTGAACAGATGCTCTCACTTCTTAATATATCCAGCCCTGTGATTCAGTGTCACCTTCTACAGGCACTCAGTAGCATATCTGACCATCCTGGTGCTTTCAACATGTTAGTGAAGATGAGACAAAATGGTGCAGTACAGGTTATCCTACCATTTTTATCAGAGGACAATGCTGAAATTAGGTGTATAGCCTTGAAACTGCTCTTCAATCTCTCGAAAGATTTCTGTGATGAGTTAACTGAAAGGTTGGCTGACAACCATCTGAATATTATAGCAAACATCATAACAACATCCAAGTCTCCACATGAAAAGCTATTGCTTGTGGAATATTCAGTAACATACCTGTGAGTGACAAAAAGGCAACAGAAGTACTTAAAAAAGCCAATATACTTCCTATTCTTGTCTCAACACTCGAAGAAAGTGTCGCATCTTCATCAATATCTACAAGGCATTGTTGGTTGAGAGTGTTTCTGGGGTTTTTGTGCGGTTTACAGTTCCTTCGGATAAAAGGTTACAGAGAACATCAGTAGAGCTGGGATTAATTCCCTTGCTTGTTAAAGTACTACAGAATGCATCCCCCATTGCCAAGTCCAGAGCAGCAACCTGCTTGACCCAGCTTTCACAGAATTCCCTAGCTTTATGCAAGGCAAAAGCATCAAGATGGACATGTGTACCTCCTTCAGAAGCTTTCTGTGAAGTTCACAATTGTAGGTGCAGTACCAGACGTACATTCTGCATCATTAAGGCTGGCTGTGTCCCCCCATTGATACAAATGTTGGAAGGCGAAGAGCGGGAAGTCGATGAGGCAATACTTGATGCTCTTTCAACTCTGATGCAAGATGAGATCTGGGAAAATGGAAGCAAAGTCATAGAGAAAAATTCTGGTGTCCAAGCCATCATAAGAATTCTAGGAGTAGGGAACCCCAAGGCTCAAGAGCAAGCTGTTTGGATGCTGGAAAGGATATTTCGGGTTGAAGATCATAGAGGAAAATATGGAGCAGCAGCTCAAGTTCTGCTTATTGATCTTGCACAAAAAGGTGGTCCTACTTTGAAGCGAATGATTGCCAAAGTACTGGCACATCTTCAGCTTTTGCCGGTGCAATCAAGCTACTTCTGAGAAGCTTTACTCTCTGTATTTTTTTTTTCTTTTCTTCTTTTTTTTGGCTTTTTTATGTGGGCTTTATTTATTTATGTATTTTTCATTTTAATATGTAGATATGTTCGTGTCAATCTTGCACCATCTTCACTGTGTATATGTGACTAGAAGAAGAGTGCACCTATCTTTCCTTGAAAGGGTTTTCCAATTCCATTCAACTTTGGAGTCTATATCGACAATGTTCCAAGAGTTAAATCCTTAATTTATTTTTAGAATATAACATAAAAGGAATTACAGATGGTGGGATAGAGCTATTGTCTACCAAGATGATAGATACCTGCTCCCCACTACTTTGACCTAGGGGCCTCTTCGATAATCGGCTAGGATGACCTCTCTTTGATAATAGTGGTTGCTCTTACACCAAAGCCAGAGAATTTTCACACCGAAGATATGAGCAACTGCGGACTTTCGCTCGTTTAATAGGTCGAACAAACATTTTAGATATGGGAAATGCTAGCTACTCGGGCACCCGGATAGCCAGCATGACGTGGAATGACAGTGCGGCCGACCTAATTGGTCGGCCGCGTGGGCCCCACGTCACCCCACGCTTTGGTTTTGTGGGACCCACACTGCGGCCTACCAATCAAGTCGGCCGTGCTGCCATTCCAAGTTGACTTGTTACCCGGGCGCCCGGGTAACAAGCATTTCTCTTTAGATATTGAAAATTTCAGGCCGCTGTCCGAAGACTAGTTCCAAGTTAAAGCATGACCACACTGAATTAAAAGTGGCCACAACAGAACTGGACTCATTTAATGTACTACAATCCGAACCCAAAAAAGACAGCTTGATATCAGGCTAGCAGTGTCCGAACGGGACAAAAGTATGCTAAGTTCCTTCTGACCCAAAGAAACGTATATGGTAAGTTACACGGTTGTGCTTCGTATTCTTCTTTTCTATTCATATTTATTATTAGAATGTGCAGCAAGCACCTTGCCATAATTAAAGGGAAAAGAAGCTCAGCAACCAATAGAATAGGAGATGTAAATAACGGATGGGCAATGGAAATTGCCAGTTACTCTAAACAACTACAACAGTTCTGTACAGTTGAAGATATGTTTTCTGGACAGCTAAGAGATGGGATCTGAAAGTTACAAAAGCAAAAGCAAGGAACGAGTCCACTCTCACAACGAATGGATCAAAGTTCGCGTTTATAAAACAAATTTCATACATCAGAAGAATAGAAGGAAAATGTTGAGCAATTGACCAGCTTCCCCAGTGTTTGCCTTATTCCCCATGGAGGGGGAGAGAGCAATTTGCCCACCAACTTTGGCACTGATTTCTCATCTTCGTCTACCAGTACATCTTGCCTTATTTATAACCCCCCAGCATCCAACATGATACAGGATGCCTCTAAACAGTTTCTGACAATGGAAACAGCTTCTCTAGCATGCCATTGGATAGAATTCTGTAGGGATCAAGCTCTTTGCGTGCTTTGTTGTATGCTTCAATTGGAAATCTCTTCCTTAGTCTAGCTTGGAGTGCAGCAAGTTCGTCCTTGTCCTTTGGTATCTGAACAAACAGTATGACAACTTGAGACGAGAACATATAATAGCCAAAAATGAAGCATATGAATGCATTTCTAGCTGATGCACTGGGAAACTCGTCAAAAGCAGAGGCATGGAAAGACAAGCTACACAATGTTAGAAAGAACAGCAGATCCCTCACGTAATAAACAAGAAACACTCTGCAAAGTGATACTGTTAAACATCTCACAAGTATTACCAAGGAATTTTCCTAGCATACACCTGTCACCTGTGGTTGGTCAACAACCAACGAGATGTTGGAAGGTTATTCAGGAAGTTACTGCATAATTAATATTTCCCCAGACATGAAAGCTGATTAAGACATGGAAAAAGGAAGCAGACTTCTATTCCTAGAAGATTGGTAAGATTCCCCAGAGTTTGATTAGCAAAATTAGGTCCTGTGGTCTCACAATGAATTTTTTGAAGCTTCAACTTGGAAGTCACTCTAAGCAATGCTGGAGTGAACATGAAGGTTTTGGCAGCATCAATTTTGACTAGATTAGTGATGGGGAGCGAGAAGCTGAAGCAATGGATTGGCCCAT